>WOVY01010461.1:0-14266 GCA_013436015.1 Rhipicephalus annulatus
GTTAACTCTTGTCGGAAAAATTCGATAACTTCATCCGACTTCTTAATTAAAAATGGGTCCTTAATGGTGAAAAGCTTCAACTTATCTTGCAAAAACACGCCTACAATCTTTTGCCAGGAAGCACACTCAGATACTATAACTCTAAAAGGTACATCAGGCTTATGTGTCTTAGCTGAAAAAAATAAGTTCAACGAAAGTTTATCGCACCTATCTAAATTTTTCACTAAGCCTTCTAAATTGAGTTCTCGGCACAGGTCCTTTGCTCTTGCCTTCACTTTTCGCAAATCGATGCCGGTGAACGTATCGAACACGGTACTAATGGCGGACTGCGCTTTTTCAAAATACTGCCTTTTTGTAAGCACTGCGAAACCTCCCTCCTTGTCTGAAGGCACCGCACAAAGATCATTGTCAATTAGAAAGTTGATTGTCCGGCTTAAAGGCAGGTGGCTGCTGATGGGCTTACCGCGTTGAAGTATGTCCAGTCCTTCCGAGATGCACCGGCCAGAGTCTTCTTGAGGAACCCGACTAGATACACTTCTAACAATGGCTAACAGGTCCGGGGGGGTCTCGCTTCTTCACAAAGGCGAATTTAGGGCCTAGGCCTAACGTCCTCTGCACAAATTCGGGAAGCACCACGTTACCAACCAAATGCACAGTTCTTTCACTCTGTTGTTTTCTTCTGACTTCAGAGCGCAGCTTCCGAAGCTCTTGAACCCATAAGGAAGCAGAGCTGTCTTCAATCCTTGCTGCGAATTCTTCAAGCCTTCTTTTCCTCTTGTGCGAACGATGTTCTTGAAGAACTTGTAGCTTGAGCGACTCCCGGTATAGTCGAGCCTGCCGATTCCACTCAGAACGCAGGATTTTGCAAACCCTGATTCCGTGACCGGTCGAAGGGCTGAACCCACCAAATAGTGCTTTTACATCTTGTGGTATGTGCCTCTTACGAATGCAGAACGCTAAAGCTCTGGCTCGGCAGGTAGCTAAAGCGATGAGAGTGATTAAAATAGTGGGATGAAGGAACACAGACGAAGGAATGCCCGAAGAACTAGAAACGTAATTTGTCAAAATGGTTGATTGGGCGAGTTGGTGATACATGACTAATTATGAAATGGAAGCGCACAACGTAGATGCAGACGGAAAGACAGGGACAAGCGCTAACTACCAACTGAAAGTTTATTCGGAAAAAAATATGAAATATATACTAAAAGATGATACAGTGTCAAGGCACATACGATAACACTAAAGCACAGACCAAAAATGGCAACACCGATAGAATATCTTAGTGCGTCAGCCCTACCTTACCATCGCTTACTGTGCTTTACATTGATTAGTTAACTTCTACGGCATCTGTTAATGTTTAAAAACGCTAGCTCCTTATCGGACAAAGCGATTGATGGTTTGCTGACGCAAGCCCCGTGTTGCGCTATGTGTGCTGCTTCAATTATAAGCCTTGTGCGCTCATCTTTGTGTTTTTGGAGAACTACTGTCTTATCAAATTGTACTACACAGCCACATCTAGTGACATGCTGGGCGAGAAAACCATCGTTGCCGCTACGAACATTGCACGCATGCTCACGCAACCTGTCGTTGAGGCATCTTCCAGTTTGCCCAATATAACAGGCACCGCACGAAAGTATGATCATGTAAACTACGTCACTAATGCAGTTGACAAAACGGTTCCTGTGCTTTGTTTTACACCGCTGTTCCCTGTGTCTAGCGCCACATGTCAGTCTAGCCAGCTGAGAAAGCTTGTGTGGTGCAGAGGAAACTACACGCACTCCCATGCGCTGCCCCACCTTTTTCAGGCGGTGGGTAACCTGATGCATGTAAGGGACAACAGCTACTCTTTCTCTTTCTTTTTCGTGGGTCCTGTTGTCACGTCTTACTGCACCATGTCCTTGGCCATCTTTAGCTCTCCGTTTTCTACGGATACTTTCGGCCACGGACACCAAGACCGCCTCAGGATACCCAGCTGACTTAAGCCTAGCCACCTGATTGTGGAAGCTGGCCTCCATTGAATGCATACAGGAACGGTCAAGTGCATTAGTGAAACACGTACTCACTATGCCTCTTTTTACAAGTTTGCTATGAGCCGACGTGTATGGCAGAAGCGGTTTCCCCTCGCGTGGCTGGAATTCCCAGCAGGTATGTTCAGCCCTAAACGTAAGCCTGAGATCAAGAAACCTGATTGACGAGTTTTTCGGCATTTCATGGGTCAATACAAGTGGACCAAGGTATTTCTTAAAGAGAGACAACACAATATTGGCATGAGACACAAAACCTCGAGGATCACACTTCACTATGACTAAAAAATCATCAACAAATCGAAAACACTTTTTTCACTGCAGTGCTCACTAATTCTTGATTAACGGCCCTGTCCATTTTCGCCAACAACAAATCACTCAAAAGTGGGGCCAGACACGACCCAATCGACACGCCCTGTTTCTGAAGATATACGTTGTCATTCCACTCTACATATGTGGAGTTGAGATACATGCCCAATAAGTCTAAAAAACCACGCGCACTCATTCCTGTGCTGTTCTGAAATGACACTCCACCGAATTGGTCAATGCATTCTTCAATACAAGTGAGCAACGCATCATGAGGTAAAGAATAGTAAAGATCTTTAACATCTATTGAGAATGCCATGAGACCTGTGTTAAACTCTTGTCGGAAAAATTACAGGTAAACTGGGCTTAGTTCGTTGAACTGATTTACTGCGGCAACACCACACCTACAATGTGATAAAAAATGTCTCGTCTTCCCATAATTGCGCAAACTAAAAGGCGTCATCTACAACCAGAAGCTCAAACTTGGATCCAAATGGTTAAATCAGCCCGCCAGATCCAGAACGCAGTCGAGAACTCCATACGTATGCACAAAATTGAAAACATGAACTTCATTTGGGGAAAGTCCCTACTTCATCATGTCAAGTCACCTGACGAAATGATAAGCAGGCCTATATGCTCACTACCCCGTCATTTACTGCAGGTTTAGAGGTTATAGTTAGGCTTCGTTACCAAGAATCAACAATGCTTTGCGAAATCCTGTGCCTGCTACGGAAAGTGTACTGAACAGCACTCGCAAGTACACATGCCTCGCCTGCTTAAAAAGTTAGCCCTAGTAACGGGCCCCTAGAGAGTAACACCGTCATAGCTATTTAAAGTGAACATACTACACATGGATCTGCCTGGCCTGATAAAAATTCATACGACTAAAATACACTCTCCAGCCACTTTAAGTACAAGGTTACTAATGTTAAAATTCAAAACCAAAGACTAACCCGACGCTTCGGGAACGATTAGGTCTCATCTTCAGAGGCTAGTGACTTCTCTTAGTGGTGACCACTCTCCATCGTCCTCCTTACCGTCTTTCTTGTTGCTACGGTGTTTTCTCCGCTGCTTCCGCAGACCATGCACGTATAGGCTCGGCAAGGTCCCAGTTGAGGTTTTAATGCTTCCGGTTGTTCTTAGGATATGGCAGTACTCAGTGAACTGCCTTTTTATCCAGCTATCTTTCGTGTCGATGACCCGGGCATCGTTGAAGATGGCGCTCTAAACAAAGTGAACTTTGTTGTGTCCCATTCACCATCCAGACTGTCCTAGCGAATGTGCAAATCGACGGTTCGGAAGAACTCCTGTTGACTTGCGCTGCGAGCCTGTGGCACACCCTTGGTGTTGCACAAGTCGGACGTTCTTTGGGTTCTAAGCTGTCACGGAACTGTGGTGCGATGTCCACGCCTTGTTTTGTTTCTTTTGAGCGTTTTCATACTTGTCACTCTGGCAGAGCACATGCTGGGTACGAACCAGGCACATAGCTTCAGGGATGAGTTCACGGACAATATCTAGTAGATCGAACTCTCTAAAACTGTGGAACGTCTAACACAGTTTTCAAGCCGTAAATGTAGGTGAATTTTCTGTATGTACGGTCAGTATTGAGGACTAACTCTGCATTGCGATATCAATAAATGCGCTTCAGTTTCAGCAGCATTGCGCCCAGAAAGACATGCAACTTGTGTTCCGCAACAAAGAATGTCTTACCTGTCGGAGCTGCGGTCGATGAGATAGCAACTAAAATGAATATACCAATTAGCATTTCTTACCAGAAATAGCACACACTTCGCACGCTTTGCAATAAAATCTTAGTTGGGAAGTATACTGAATCACAAATGGGCTGTCTACGCCCCCTATATAGGCGAAAACATTTGAGCCGCTCATATCTTCAAGCATAGAGGCGACCAAATAGGATTATTTGTGGCCATTGTGTTTTCCAAATGGCAATTCTTACCTGATTATAACTTCACTTTATGTTTATTTCAGAATAGTTCACGCAGCTTGTGACTCGACATATGTTCCAGCTAACTGAATGTCACCCCCCTTTGGTTTTCATACACACTGTTTCCTCGAAGTGTGCCCGTGATTCTAGTCGTGGACGCTTTCGAGAGTCACATGCGCTACTCACGATACTCCTGTTCTTCGTGCCATGAAAGTATCGGCAAAAATCTAAATGTACACATTTCACTCAATTAGCACGCAGTTTATGAAATCAGTTTTTTTTTCCTGTTTAGACGCGTCGCGTTTACGGCACTTGACTGCAGACCCAGATGTGACGGAATGGAACTCCGATTTTGGTGGTCGCATTTTGAAGGAGCCAGACTGCTGGATATCGGCGGGCTCATCCTTCGGGGAATTTTAAATGGACATTCAAATTATTCTTTTCATATCTTGACATCGTTTAGTTTACAACATTATGAAATCACTCGCATGATCAATCAGGTGAGGCACCTTGAATAAAGCTACTTGTGTACAATTAGTAGCGACCACCTTAATCAATATGCAGGGCCTTATGTTCTTAGCTCGCTTAAAAATGCGCAGATATGCGTAATTGCGAGTCATCCGCAGTCGCACTGTATTGTGTTTGCGTAGATTTTGCTCTGCCGCATGCCGAAACTGCAGCGTCAAACCACGCACATAGTAGGCAGTCTGTATTTTAAGGCACACACTGTAAGCCTTATCGAATGAAGTGCAGAGCAGATGGCCGCCAACCATACTCTAGCCCGTATATATTGGGGTTGTTCGCGCTCCTCTGAAACGTGAACTGAAGCTTGTACCTCGTCCCTCCCGAGTTTTGTAATGAGTTCCAGCTACAAGTTTCTGTTGTGCGAATAGAACTCGCTATAGCTACCTTTCGAAAATTAGAACATGTCGTTACACGAGCGTTGCATTTAACTTTTTTTTTTAAATGTAGTGCCGAGTAATCCTCATGCAAATTAGAGAAGTTTGAAGCTCACACCGAGCTACATATATTACATGAATTTAACATGTTTGGCAGGATGATATACGTAGGTAAATTAAGCCTAAATAAACACCCCTAGACGAATTTTCTAGAAACTACCGGCCTTACTACGGGCACGTCTAACTGCTACTTTTCTGCTCTGCAATGTCAAGTCCCATATAAGTGCGACTTTTCAATTCTTCACGCCGGTTTTCGGAGGCCCTATCAGACAACCACGCTTCAGATATTCAAATATAAATCTCCACCAATGCACTAACACAGCTGAATTTCTAGCTAAAAAAACTACATCGAGAGGTCCAATACTTGAGCGTTTATTCAGTGCTGATTCAATATTCGATGATGACGATGAATGGTGCTTTCTGGTGTAAGTGTCGCTGATGGCCAAAGAGCGCCAGAACAAGAGTGGCGTGCGAACGACGATGGTGTTTAGGTGTTTGTATGGGGGCCTAAAATTATGCGCTAAAAGCACGCGTAAAATAAATATTATTTAAAATCATGAGATAGATTTCCTTTTGTCTGGTGGCCATCCGCCGTTGTTTGAGAAGTATGGAGAACCACTTACGGTTCTCCACATCCTCGTGCAGTACGACGTGTTAGATACTTTGAGAAAAAAGCACTTTTTACTACGCTACTGACACCAGCTCCCACTAAACCTGCGATGCTCATCGGTAGGGATCCGATTTTTTAAACCCCAATAACTGTTTAGGTTTTTTAATGCTGTTTTTCACTACATGTGCCGAGCTGATTCGTAGCACGACCTCTGTACCGAAGTCGCGGCTGCGGTGACTACATCCCCGCCATGGTTTTACGAGCATGACATTTCGTCGTCCACTTTCACTGGACATACTTCACGTCACTGTTATGATTTTAAATACTTCTATGTTTTTACCCGCGCTAGCGCAACGAATTTAAGGCCCCTATACAGGCACGCACTATGTCATTGTTCACATATCTAGTCTACTGAAATGGCACTCTTTGGCCATCAAAAGGCCCTTGCGCCATAAATACCGCACATCATCATCATCATCATCATCATCATCATTGGATAGATTTGAGGGAGTAAAATTAAAATGAGCAACGAAGGTGGTATAAAAAGCACTGTAAGAACAATAGACTAGCACGGATGTTTCTTCAATTCCCTTAAGACTAACCCCCGTGTGATGAGTGAAGAAAACAACAACGACGGAAGTGCGGGGCAAGGCGCGTGTAATGTGCGCGTGAGTGTCAGCGAATCCCAGCGTGAGTGTCAGCGAATGTCAGCGTGAGTGTCAGCTGATGACCTGTGGTGGCTCTTAGAGGTGGCGTGCCACGATTGGGCCACGTGCGACGATTACGTGGCAGTAGGCTATGTAGCTGGGGTCGAGCCGGAGCAGCGGCAGACGGGAGACAGTGGGCCGAAGCGTCGGACGCAGGCGATCCAGGTTCCGGCCAGGGAACGCGGCTGTCCATGCTACTGTCGTCCAACTACCAGCTGGGGCGGTATTGCCGGCACGAGTACTGCATCTCGGGGCGCGGCCTGGCCTGCTGTTCTCCTTCCTTGCCGAGGGCATCGCGGATCTCGACGAGGCGTCTCCGTGGTCAGCCGTTAACAACAGCGATGAACGTGGCCTGGCTAATGGTCACGGTTGCGTCGAGCATCGCGTCTCGGTGCACGCTCTTCGCTGGACGGGCTGGCCATTCCCCGCATGGAGCATCGCGTCTCCGATGCGGGTCTGACTGCTCCGCAGTCGCACCCACGCCATCAAGCGCTGGTGTCACCAGAGCGTCGCACATCGGCAAGGGACGAGCGAGACGTTCTGCCGGGCGAGACGCGGGAGTGCGCACAGAGGAGCACGGAACCGGGCGAGATCCAGGGTGGCCGAGGATCCAGGTACCAGGGAAGTTGCTGGCTGAATCTAGGATCGCCGAGTGGTGCCGAGTAATTCGCCAGGACTCGGACGTGGGCCACGAGCTCATGAGCTGCAGTGTGCACCCGAGGGTACCTGGCGGTGTCCTGGCCAAGAAGAAGGAACGTGGCGGAAAAGAGAGCTCGAGGGTTGAGTCAACGAAGGCAGAGGAAGCGGTGCGCTGCTCGAGAGGACGAGTTCCTGGCAGCGTTCCTGAGCCGGACGTGAGACCCATACATGTCGGCCAGGTCGAGCTCCGGTGTGTGTGTTCAAGGTCCAAGGCCGAGACCTGCTGAACGGCTCCTGCCTGGGTGCAGTGGCCAGGAGCAGGTTCGTGATCGAGGCCTACCGGGTGTGGTCCTCGTGAGCCGTGGCCTGATCCTGGACCTCCGGAGTTGCGACCCTGACTGCTGGGTTGGCCGCGACATCCGACTCAACGGCGCTGCACACGGTAGCGTATCCGTGCGCCGTCAGCCGTTCCACCCATGCCATGAAATAAAAAGTTCATGTTAATCCTTTCTCGTCCGCTATCAACAAACATAGTGACGAACGTTCCTTAACCATCACACCCCGTATTCACAAACGCTCCTCCACTCGACTTTCACCCTTCATTTGACAGAGTTGAGCACTGCGCCGCTACTTGGCTGAAAATGACGCTGCGCTGCTCGAGAATCGCACCACGTTATCGTTGATATGCAGTGACTTGCCATGCCTAGAGAGGGCGCTTCCATCGACTTTCTCAAGTGAAGGTGAAGCGTGGAGTAAAGGGACGTTCTAGAATACGGGGGTAAGGACCGAATGGCCGGTGCTTTCTACAGAGTTGGTATTGAAACAGCCGCCTCTGTTGATTTATTTATTTATTTATTTTATTTATTTATTTATTTATTTATTTATTTATTTATTTATTTGTGGGTTTTCAACGTCCCAAAACCACCATATGATTATGAGAGACGCCGAAGTGGAGGGCTTCGGAAATTTCGACCACTTGGGGTTCTTTAACGTGCATCCGAATCTGAGCACATGGGCCTACAAACATTTCCGCCTCCACCAGAAATGCAGCCGCCGCAGCCGGGATTCAATCCCGTGACCTGCGGGTCAGCAGCCGAGTGCCTTCACTAGACCACCACGGCGGGGCACAGCCTCTGTTCAGAGTCCATGCTACGGATTGCCAGGACAAATTACATTGAAAGTATCATCATCATCATCATCATCATCAATCATCATCAGCCTGACTACGTCCACTGCAGGACAAAGGCCTCTCCCAAGTTCCACCAGTTAACTCGATACTGTGCTTGCTGCTGCCAAGTTATACCCGCAAACTTCTTAATGTCATCTGCCCACCTAACCCTCTGTCTCCCCCTAACCCGCTTCCCTTCTCTGGGAATCCAGTTAGTTACCCTTAATGACCAGCTGTTATCCTGTCTACGACACTACATGCCCGGCCCATGTTGATTGAAAGTATGCACATGTTTTAAAAAGGTCTAAAAGTGACTCATGTTTAATAAGAGGTGCTTTGCCTTAACTCATTATAGAGTGGAAAAGGAATCGGGTGCTGGTAAAGTAATAGGAAATGCTTTCTTCTATGTGGCTTTAGTTCCGCACTTTGTATGAGTACAATGCAACACTGTCAGGGGGGTCACCACATCAATCGAAGCTAGGCAAGTCCCACCCCCCGGACAACGTGCGTACGTGAGTATACTGTGTGTGTGTGTGCCGCATTTTTAAATCTAAAAAGCGTTATTTCTGCGCAACCTGTTTTCGATGTTGGTGGCCTGTTGCCTAGCTCTGCCTTGACCATGTGCAGCTCATTTTCTGATTTACTACACCTAGATGTTGCCAGTGGACTACTATTTTTGCTTAGAAGGGCTTCAGGCCCAGTGCAGGATCTTTCGGAGCCGTCTGTATAGACAGATGTGCCTAGCCGGTCAGCTATTTCATTGCCCTAAATATCATGGTGCCCAGGTACCCAACACTCCTCACCGTTCTGCTAGGACGACTAAACAGTGCATAACAGTGAATAGGTCGGCATTGTTACAAGACTTTTGTGTTTTTTCTACATTTTTTCAGCGATTTCTCGACGCTTGACGAGTCTGGTGTATATACCTTCTTTAGGTATGTTTGATTCTTTAATGAGCTTAATGGCCACTAATGTGCGTATGCTTCTGCCATTATTATGTTTGTATGTAAATGTAGTATGCCAGCCTCTGACACGGATGGGCCGACCGCTACGTACGATACGCTATCATGAGACTGTGATGCGTCTGTGGAGAATTTAGTACAAGTATATTTATGCTTAAGTTCAAGAATGTCTGTGTAAATATGTGGGCAGGGGTATGCTTCTTAAGTTTCTTAAAATACAAATAACAGTTTATAAGCTGCCATTCTCACGGAGGGAGCTGTTCAACGGGAGCCATCAGCTGATATTGAAACAGTCGGGCGTTAATTCCCACAGTGAGAGCGCTTACATACAGAGAGAATGGCTCTCTCAAAACAGATGGTTAAGGAACAAAGAAGAGCTGAACAGATCGTTCAGCATAATATGCGGAAAGTTTGTTGTTTCCGTTTACTTTTAGGAAGTGCGTGAACAATATATATGATCTTTGCTACTGTGACAACCATTGGTTGCTTCTACGTATAGGCTCTGTATTGGACTAGTCTTGAAGACGCTGGTAGAAAGGCATGCCAAAAAAGTGGACCGAATTCAACATCTTCAAAGCACTTGGTGTGGCAGACTGATAGACTATAGCCGCGTAGTCTATGCGCGTGAGTATAGAGCGCTTGTACAGACTCATCAGGCATTTTAGGTCCCTGCCCCCATTTGGACGCGATAAAAAAACCTTTAGGATATACATTGTTTTCATGCCCTTGTTTCTAATATATTTGATGTGCGATACAAATGTTAGTTTCATGTCTAGCATGACTCCTAGGAATTCGTTTCATTTTTATCAGAAGGTGATTGCCCTGAAGGTCAATATCTGGATCTTTATTTAGGCCTCTCCTCCTGGAAAATAGGACGCAGGTGTTCTTTTGTGAGTAGAAGCTGAACCCTATTTATTCTTCTCATTTTGACACGCTATTGAGACCAAGCTGAACTTGACTCTCGCATATTGCAAGGTTGCGCGTTTTAAAGCGCCTATTTGGATATTGTCTAATATGATGATATATGGTATTTATTGGCGCACGCGCCATGTGATGGCCAAAGAGCGCCATGCACAATGAGAGGGAAAAGCAATGGTGCGTTATTCGAATAATATGAACAGAATATGAACATTGATAGTGTTGGGTGGCTGTAAAGGGGGCCTAGAATTATACACCCTGAGGTGGGTTAAAACTAAATAAACTACTAATTTTTGGCAGTGACGTAAAACGCATCGAGGTGAAATGACAATGTTAGTGGAGAGGGCTTTCACAGTCACGACCTCTATACAAAGGTAGAGCTACGGATCACCTCAAAATATGTAATGAAATCTATGGACATCTTTCAAAAACGTAAAATGTGACTGAAGTTGAAAAAGCAGATCCCTACCGATGAGCATGAATGGATGTAGTGGTAGCTGCTGTTGGTGAGGCAATAAGAAGTGTTTTTTTTTCCTCAAATCGTCTAAAGCACTACACTGAACTAGAATGTGAACTGTATCGTTAGTGGATCTCCACACGTCTCACAGATAGCTGGGTCATCACCAGACAAAATGTATGAATGTGTAGAATGTGTGTGTCTTATCTGCAGCCTTCTAAGGGTAACTTGTGTGTGGCGTTATCTGCCCAATGGTGGCCAATTTCCTAGCATAAGTTTATAATATGTAGTTTGTTGTTTGCTTGCCTATACCATAGGCGCTGCCAGCACGCCCTGAGTTCTCGTCGTGAGAAATGTTTAATGTCAAGTGAAGACTCGGCCATGGGTGTATTGGCGGGTGCATGGTCGTGTGCAGACGCAGCTAGCTGGACTGCTGCCACGTCTCCAGCGATTTCACGGTGCCCTGCACCTAGCACAGAACAACATGTCGTTTGAGGGCATAGATACTGCGTAAAAAGATAGTAAAGCGACGCAAGTATAGGACTTCTAAGTTTTTAGTGTTTCCAGAGCTGTCAAAACACTCAGTGCATCTGTGTATAAAACCGCGCGTTGGTAGTTGCAATTGCTTAATACGCCTGACAGCCACTGACACCGCGTAGACTTCTGCGGTAAAAATGCTTGTTTTGGGACCACACGTACCGGAGTTGAAAAAAAGATGGGCGAATGGCTGCATGGGACACCAGTTTGGAACTTTGACGCATCTGCAAAGCATTATGGGCCAATATATTTGTGTTGTGCTAAGTGGGACATAATAGGGCTCAGTGAAGTTAGGAGGATGAGGCCTATACGGTGCTACAGAATGGGCACGTCCTTTGCTATCGAGGCTTGGCTGACAGAAGAGAACTGGGAGTGGGGTTCCTAATTCACAGAAACATAGATGGCAACATAGAGGAATACTATAGCATTAATGAAAGGGTGGTAGGTATCGTAATTAAACTGAAGAAGATATACAAGATGAAGGTGGTACAGGCTTACGCGCCTACATCCAGCCATGACGACGCTTAAGTTGAAAGCTTCTATGAAGGACGTGGAATTGGCAATGAGTAAGGTAAAAACACAGTATGCTACACTGATAGGAGACTTTATTGCAAAGGTAGGGAAGAAAGCAGGCTGGAGACCAAGTAGGAGAATATGTCATCGGTACTAGAAAACGCCAGAGGAGAGCTACTAGTAGAATTCACAGAACGCAATAATTTACGGATTTTGAATACGTTCTAACCGAAAACGAGGAACCACAAGTGGACATGGAGGAGCCCTAATGGCGAAAATAAGAACGAAATAGACTTTATAATCAGCCGCACACCCAGGCATCGTGAAGAGTGTGAAAGTGCTTGGCAAGGTACAATGCAGTGACCATAGGGATGGTGCGGTCTCGAATTCACCTAGACTTGGAAAAGGAACGACAGAAACTTATACACAAGAAGCCAGTCAATGAGCTAGCACTTAGAGGGAAAGTAACAGGAATTCAAAGTCTCACTTCTGAACAGGTACTCGGCTCTTAGTGAGAAAACCAACTTTAGCGTAGATACAATGAATGATAATCTGACTAGTATCATTACGGAGTGTGCACTGAAAGTTGGAGGCAGGGTAGTTAGAGACAGGACACTGGCAAGCTTTCCCCCAGGAAACCGAAGAAATCTCATTAGAAGCATCAAACTATGACACTCTCAAGTACAACAGATAAAATTGAACTGGCACAACTTTCCGAAGTTCATTAATCGGCGTAAGGTATGCGATTTAAGAGGGGTATAACATGGAGAGAATTGAACAGGCTCTTAAAAACGGGGAAGCGTCAAAGCAGCGAAGAGGAAACTTAAGATAGGCAAAATTTGATGTATGCACTAAGGACAAAGAAGGCAAAATAACTACCAATATGGATAGGATAGTTAAAATAGCGGAGGAGTTTTACAGAGATCTGTACAGTAGCCGGACAACCACGACCTTAATACTATAAAAACTAGCAGTAACCCAGATGACACCCCACCAGTAATGATAGGAGAAGTCAGAAAAGCTTTGGAGAGCATGCAAAGAGGCAAAGCTGCTGGTGAGGATCAGGTAACATCAGATCTGCTGAAAGATGGAGGACAGATTGTGTTAGAAAAACTAGCCACCTGTTTACGAGGTGTCTCCTGACGGGAAGAGTACCAGAGTCTTGGAAGAACGCTAACATCATCTTAATACATAAAAAAGGAGATGACAAGGACTTGAAGAATTACAGGCCGATCAGCTTGCTCTCTGTAGTATACAAGCTATTTACAAAGGTAATTGCTAACAGAGTAAAGAAAACATTAGAATTCACAACCAAAGGAACAAGCAGGATTTCGAACAGGCTACTCAACAATTGACCACATTCATACTATCAATCAGGTAATAGAGAAATGCTCAGAGTATAACCAACCACTATACATAGCCTTCATAGATTACGAGAAGGCGTTTGATTCAGTAGAAATATCAGCGTCATGCAGACACTGCGGAATCAGGGCGTAGATGAAGTATATATAAACATTCTGGAAGAAATCTACAGGGGATCAACTGCTACCATAGTGCTTCATAAAGAAAGCAACAGAATACCAATCAAGAAGGGTGTAAGGCAGGGGGACACAATCTCCCCAATGCTATTTACTGCGTGCTTACAGGAGGTTTTCAGAAGCCTAGAATGGGAACAGTTAGGGATAAGAGTTAATGAAGAGTACCTTAGTAACCTGCGCTTCGCCGATGACATTGCATTGCTGAGTAACTCAGGGGACGAATTGCAACTCATGATTACGGAGTTAGAAAGGAGAGCAGAAAGGTGGGTCTTAAAATTAATCTGCAGAAAACGAAAGTAATGTACAACAACCTCGGAAGAGAGCAGCGCTTCGAGATAGGTAATAGTGCACTTGAAGTTGTAAAAGACTATGTCTACTTAGGGCAGGTAATAACCGCAGAGCCAAACCACGAGATTGAAGTAACTAGAAGAATAAGAATGGGGTGGAGCACATTCGGCAAGCACTCTCAAATTATGACAGGTAGATTGCCACTATCCCTCAAGAGGAAGGTATATAACAGCTGTATCTTGCCGGTACTTAGCTACGGAGCAGAAACCTGGAGACTTACAAAGAAGGTTCAGCTTAAATTGAGGACGACGCAGCGAGCAATGGAAAGAAAAATGGTAGGTGTAACCTTAAGAGACAAGAAGAGAGCAGAGTGGATTAGGGAACAAACGGGGGTTAAGGATATCATAGTTGAAATCAAGAAGAGGAAATGGACATGGGCCGGGCATGTAGCCGTAGACAGGATAACCGCTGGTCATTAAGGGTAACTAACTAAATTCCCAGAGAAGGGACACGGGTTAGGGGAGACAGAGGTTAGGTGGGCAGATGAATAAGAAGTTTGCGGGTATAGATTGGCAGCAGCAAGCGAGGACCGTGTTAACTGGCGGAACATGGGAGAGGCCTTTTCCTGCAGTGGACGTAGTCAGGCTGATGATGCTGCTGCTGCTGCTGACGATGATGATGATGATGATGATAGT